>JAWZYU010000004.1:97900257-97912757 GCA_038380435.1 Ryuthela nishihirai
GTCTTCTTGTTGCTTATTAATAACTAAAATTTATCTGCTCTCAGCGTTAAAATAATTTTTTTCATCCGCGGTTTCATCCGCTCTCCTTTTTAACGTTAATCTTTAATCCGAAGAGAGTTTTTAAATGTGGATATCCGCGAAAACCGCGGATATCCGTATCCATGTAGGGTTGTAATCCGCGGTTTAGATGCGGATATCTGCATCAGGTCAACATATGATTAGGAATGCCTATTTCAGAGGATGAAGGCAAACGACATTCATTGAAGTTTTAGTTATAATAGGTATTTTAGAAAGAATATTGAAATCTTTCAAAATGCTCGATATTGAAATTATTTTTTTCAGAACCAAGCACTTTTGAAACCGATCTCTCATTCTCAAAAGGAATCAAGATACCTATTTTTGGCATAATTATCCCTGTCTTGGATGAGATATTTCTGCATTATGAAAAAAAAAAGAATTATGCATTTCTAAAATAAAATACAGTAAGTGTTTAGAAATAATTTTCTAGTAAAAGAAGAAAAACTGATCGCGTTCAGTACAAGGAGAATTTGCAGCCAATACAGGTAATATTTTTAGTCACAGAATAAAAATTTTGTAAACATATTTCTCTCTAAAGAGCATTTCATTCCAAGAGCTTTCTTTCCGGGCACTAGGGTCGGCCCATGTAGGTAGCGAGCCAGGTTCATAATCTGCAGTTCTCGGGTTCGAGTCTCTCCTGGTGCAGCATTGATATTTATCTCCGCAAAACTTCCCACTTTGCCTGCGGTCAGTAGGGAACACCGATTGGTTTGGAAAGGGCGGCGTTCGTCGGATGGAACGTTAAGCTTTGGCCCCGTGAGCGGGAGAGGCATACCCTATACACGTTAAACAACACCTTGAATGATCTTGACTTTCGGCTCCCTCTGTCTCCTAACAGCTGTCCAGTGTGTCTCCTCCTCCGAACCGTCTCTGATTCCTCGGGGTCCGTGTGACCCGGCGATTCAGGCTACTGTGTGAAAAAAGTGCCTCTTAGAGTTCAAACAACCCAATTCAGGCACCATTCGGGACAATTCGCAGCCTGTACTTGGTAGTTTTTACACCTGGCACCTAATTGACAATTAAAGAGCTTTACGTCGCTTTCAACAAATTTGGACTTCTAGAAATGTCCTAACCACTAACCTCCCGACCACTAAATCACAAATTTCACACACGGATTCCCCCGTACTACCAACCTGTAACGGAATCCATTTTTATTTTTTCAATTGTGATCAGAGCCGCAAAGCTACTAGCTTATCTACAGGTTATGACAGAACACATGGCCATGTCATCCGCTGACTCTAAACTGAACCCCAGAAGTTGCAGTGTAACCACGAACCAACGCAATACCACTTCGCCAATGTGGACTCGTCGTTATATATTTTTTTAAATGTTTTAGAATTTGTCCTTGTGAATTTTAATTTAAGACTTACCTTGTAAGTTGCGAAATGCTTCATCACCCAATTACAAACATTTTTCATGTACGTTCCCCCATATTATCCTATATCAGACTTGTGCAAATTGCGGCCCGCCACCTCTTTTTCTCAGCCCGTGAGATACTGATAGAGGAAAAAGTCCAATTTCAACAAAGTGAATTCTCATTAAAATAATTACGGTTGTTGTTGTTGAGCAGTTTTACCTCTGAGCGGCACATTTTGCACACAAAGGACTAAATGGACAGATCACAGCTCAGAGAAGGCTGGGGAAATGGGACCTACTGGACAGCTGTTTCCACATATGGTAGTTTCCTATCAAAGCCATCAGCGTGTTCTTTAACGTACGCAGGGTATGGCTCTCCCGCACACGGAGCCATGGCCTAACGTCCCATCCTACGGACGGCAGCCTTTCCAAGAAGGATACGGGAAGAGAACCCACTGGACAGATGTTAGGAAACAAATGGTAGCCGCCCATCAAAGCCATCCAATGTGTTCTTTAACTTGCACAGGGTATGGATCTCTCGCACAACAAGTCACGGCTTAACGTCTGATCCAATGGACGGAAGCCTATCCATGCCAATCGGTGTCCGCTACTGACCTACGGCAGGGCTGATAATTTTGCGGAGATAATCTGAAAGCTAAACCAGGCGGGACTCGAACCTAGGAACTGAAAATTACGAGCCTGACGCACTACCGGCTGAGTCGTTTCCGCCCAAATAATTACGTTTAATAAAATTGCATTTTTACCTTTGATGTTAGATTTCTTTTACGTTATGCATAAGTTATTGATTATATGATTCTTTATCGGCCCGCTATTCCATTTTAGTTTCCTATACAGCCCTTCAGCTAAACCGTTTGTCCGACCTATCCTATACTGACTAAAAATTTCAAGTCTGTACCTATAACAGAATCCGAGTTAGAGTTTAAAACCACTTTTTTCTTTTCCAATTCATTAAGAACGCAATATGACAGATGGAATGAGGGGGGGGGGATCAAGAGACCAGTTAAAATTCAACGGAAAATATGCTAGTAGTTCAGTAATTACTTGATTATATCAACGGAACACTAACGAGTGTACATTGAAGAGAACAATTAGAATATACTGAATTTATGTCTCTTCCTGCCTGTTTCTGTTTATAATTATCTGCTGCATACGGCATATGGGCAGAACTCTTGCTAATTTACATGACAAAGGAGTTCATCACCTGTTTGCGTGATCATTGGATAGAGAAGGTTCCCCCGTGAAGAGCAAAGGATTCTAAAGAGTGGGTAGATCACTTGGATCAATCCCGCCCTGCTTCATCTCCTCCCCTGTGTCGCTTATTACTAGCTCACATCGCGTGCATGACATCGTCACATAATTCGTTATTTTGCCGCTGTCCTATCAGGCAGAATGGCTACTTAACAGGACCAAATTATTGCAATGTAACGGGAATGTGGTGGATAAAAGTTTCAGCCGTGAAGTCTGCAGACAAGTTAGATTATATTTAGATTAGCTAAAAATTAGATAGATATAATTAAATGGATACATTAGTCACAATCTATAGCGTTCCTCAATTTAACAATGAAGGGTTCGCATTGTTTACATATTCGCACATTTTGTTATTTTTCGGTTATTATTCGTATATTTTACACACAAAGCTATTACCCCACAGGATTTGAAACTCAAAAAGTGACCATTCGGGATTCAAACCTGGATTTCCGCAAATATCATCGCGATCCAACTTGGTTAATTCCCTTCGTGGAGTAGATATCTTTTAATGCGATTGTTGAAATATTTCATTGTAGTTGGCTGCTTTTGCCTGTGAGAGATACTCCTGAGAAATATTCTGCACAAAATGGACTAATGGAGCGGTCACTAAACCCAATGACTCAGAATGGATACGGAGAGGGGATCCGCTGGACAACTGTTATAATACAGATGGAATCCTTGCTTGAAGACCATATCTAGCGTTAACTATAACGTGTGCAATCTCTCCCGAACAGGAGAGGATGGAGGATGGCTTAGTCGGAAGAGATCCAAGCTCGCAGGCTGCAATTCTCAGGTTCGAGTCCCAATTGTGCCAGAGTAGTTAGTTATCGCTGCTAACCTGCTCCCCCTTCCCTCAGTGAGAAAGACGAAACTATTGAACTTGGAAAGACTGCCATCCGTCGGATGGATCGTTAAACCGTGTCTCCGTGTGCTGGGGAGCCAGATCCTGTTAAAGGATTGTACGGTCTTGACGTGAGGCTATCGACTGTCTCCTAACAGCTGCCATCCTGACCATTTAGCCAATGTGTGCAAAAAGTACAGTTCAGGGGTAAAACAATCGAAACTAACCCAAAGGGGAGGTCGCGGCTTAACATCCCATTCGTAGGAAGGCGGCTTTGCGAATCCCCTAGTTTTATCTTTTTCTCCAAGATAGGGTGGTGATAGTAGAGACTAAGAAATTAACTTATTGTTTTCAAAACTTTCCCCCCTTCAACAGTAGTAATTGGTACTAAGTGATGGTAGTGAAGTGTAAATAGTAATATGGTAATACTATGCCCTATGCAACGCAAAAAAAGAATTTATCATTTGTCCCTTAAAGTGAAAAAGTGGCATTTCCTCATTTCCTAGGGTGGATAAAGTTTCCAGGCATTCCTAAGTGGATATAAAATAAAATTCTTCATTTATTATTACTATATTAAACTATTATTGATTTTTTAAAATAAGCGCTAACTTTTTTGAAATAACAAGCTGCCGAACGAATTTTAACCAATGGAGTATGATTAAAATAAATATGAATGTAAATTATACTTCTCATAGTAAGTTATCTGGGTATCCGTTCTTCATCAACATTTCTTAACGAGAATCTACTGTAATTTCTAGCAGAAATATATCGTTTGCCATGTTACTTCAAATTTTACCTTTTCTACATTTAGCGCCTTCTAATAACGTAAATTAAAGCCTTTTGGAGGATTCGGAAACTATGAAGCATCATATTTCTTTAGTACCTATTCAACTCAAAAAGAATTTTTCATTAATCTCTCAAAAACGAGCTAAAAATGACTGAACGAATAAGTCTCTCAACTTCAGTAGAATGGGCTTTGTTCAAAAAGTCAATATTTCTTAAAATAAAACTATTCATTACTGAGAAAAAGGAATACATTTCGTTTTACGTCGGGTTATAAATCGTATGAGAACCACAGCCAGTTGCTAATAGGAGTAATACTAGTTCAACTAATGTAATATTTTCATGGAAAATCTCTATGAAAACATTCTTGTCTAACAGAATTCTACTCGTACAACTTCAGCAGAAAGACATACACCGACTAGCAAAATTATTATGAATTTGTGCGGAAGTACCAGGAGACAAGACAATGAGTAAAAATTTCTTATTAATTCGAATTTGTATTTGTTACTTAATCTACGTCACCACAAAATCCTATAAAAGCCGTAAAGGCATGGTGGAGAGCATAATCAAGTGCGACATGACTAAAAAGGCTGATCTGACTTATTTCGAAATGTGGCTCATCTTTGGATCGCGATGGCCAGGAGCTTCCGGAATGGAGATGATGGAACTCAGTGAAAAATCACGGGGCACAATATCCCTAGTGTGCAGAGAACGGTAACAGTCTTTAAAAAACAACATCCGCCAATCGTGGAAAATGAGGGAGTAAAGAGGTCTGACAGACAGAGATAGGCGTATGGCAAAACAGAGCTTCTAGAGAAAAACCTAGATAGAGATAGGCGTATGGCAAAACAGAGCTTCTAGAGAAAAACCTAGATAGAGATAGGCGTATGGCAAAACAGAGCTTCTGAGAGAAATGACCTCTAGTGGTACTTCAAAACCCATTTCAATGAGAGTTATGTGAAGAGAATTAAAAACTTTGAAATTTGGAAATTGCGAAGAAGTATTAGTAGGTATTAATAAAAATTTTGCCAAGCATTGTATCTCTATATGGTTCCTAAGTTCTTTTCAAAGGTTGATTAATGTTCAGAGAGGATGGTTCCAAAGGTACTAGATGAAGCACTTGACATCAATACGCGATCTTATGCAGGTATAATATGAGAAAATTTCATTTTCTTGAAATAATGTCCCTTCCAACAGAGCTAAGCTAGTCGATTGATTCTGGAGGTTAACACCGTCAACATTATTGTGTTAGCCTTCAGATTCATACACATTAAAAAAGGGGCTGGATGAGCTTGATGGGAGACTCCCTTGTGTTTCTAAGAGCTCTTCTGCGGATATCCTTTCTTAATTTGATCTGATCTCTTGTTACCTCGCCATTTATTCTATTGTGTGCATAAAAGGCCGTTCACAGGCAATCTTCGGCTCGGGCTCAAAATAATTAAAATTTCAAATATTTCTTCGAATTTTGAAAAATATATAAAATAATTATTATAATTTCAACCCTTTAATCAGTCTTTAGCAGTTAAAAATCAGCATCACGCAGCTTTTATTTTTTACGCATTCTCTTTAACAAAATAATGACTCTTGTCGTTTGCAATGATGCTACTCACGAAATTTCAGTTTCTATTAGTATTCTAATATTCTGCGTTCCAAATAATATTAAATTTTAATTTTATCATAAAACGATTATAATTAATGATATAAGAATGAAATAAATGATTAGCGACATGCACTTCTGTAATCTTATGATGCATCAGAAGATTTTTTTTTTTCTAAATCGGGCTGGAAACATTGAGCACAAAACTCATCTCTACCTCTCACTAAACGATCACTTTTGATGCTTTGTATATAGTTCTCTAACTTCAAAATAAAAATTCATCAGAATAGCGTGTGAGTTTTGGCATATGGTTTGGGGTGACTCAGTCAGTAGCACATCAGACTAGTAGTCTGACGTTTCAAGGCTCTAGTCCCGAATGTGATTGATTTCCATTAACTCACATCCACCTCTAGGTGAGAAAGAGGACAGCAATGAGCTGTGAAATACCGTCATCCATCGGATGAGCCTATCATCTCCTAACAATTGTCCAGTAGATCCCCTTCTCCATCTCAACTCTGAGCCCTTCGGGAGAGGATCCTTGTGATTTTGGCCCTTAGGACACTGTGCGCACAAAAGGGCAGCTCAGAGGAAAAATAATTGAAATCTGGAAAAGCAACGATGGACAGATCAGTGTCGTTTTTAGGGGTGTTTATGCCCACCCCAACTCTTGAGAATACTAGTAAAGGTAATGGGTGCCAAAAAATATTTAACATGTGCATATTTCACTCATTTTTCTCTTAAATGTTTTAAAAACCTGTAAAATGAAGGGAAAATGTTGCACTGCAAAGGAAATCCAGTCTCTTGACTGCCCCTCCCCCTATTTTGTTTAAGATCCGAGCCTGACAGTGGCGAATGCAGGGGGAGGCGATCATGGAGATCGGCCCCCCCCCCCTATAGACCGAAGAAGAATTCACATTTGCAAATCTACTGAATGCTTTATGTATACTCTCGTGGGTGCACAAAACTTCGATCAGACAGGTTAAAATACTCAGGATGACCAAAAAAAAAAACGAACAAAAGGAACGACATTTGGAAATGAACAAAACGAACGACATTTGGTCATTTGATTTCTCAAATTGGGATTATCAGAACAATTATCTTTTAAGCGAGGGAGTTTTGGGATTGTCATAATTAAAGAATTCCCATATTTCATTATATTTGTATTGTATTTTGTTTCCCTTTAAATCAGGACCGTCCAACCGAAACTTATTGAAGAGGCACTAAAGCAAAATGCAATAAAAGCAGCAGGGGAAAATTCTCAACTTAAAATCGAAAACCTACATTTCAAAGGAATTAGGGAAAAAAAACTTCTTTTAAGGAATCAAAAAATGTTTCAATTAGAAAAAAATTAATTAGTAATAGTTTTTTAATTAGTATTAGGAATTAGTAAAATCATTTAGTTATGCCTCTAATATGTTTGGTTGAATAATTGGAAGAAATTAGACAGATTCAGTATTTTTTGTGTGCGTTTTATGAGCCACGGATTGAGTGGACCTGCTTTAGATGGTCAACATATCTGTTCGTATTGTTCATAATTAATTCACCATATTGTCACTCAACAGTAATTTTAAAATTCCCAAGGGATCCGATTCTACCAACCCTCTGGGGTCAGCCCTTGTGGCTCGACCCTTTCTCCCCCATAGTGTGGAAGTACTACTGTTCAACTGATTTACAGATATCCTGCGGCTTTGTCCAAAGGAAGTTCATCCCTAAAGTGTTCGATGAAGTGAAATAAATGATCCATCTATATTTTCTTAGTAATCTAGGTCATTGATTCATTAATGATTTGTTTGGACCATGAAGTGTCACTAAAATCATGTCCTCTATCATCGCTTTTTAGTGTTGAAAAAAACCTTTCTTGTTTGCCATTCGGTGCATCTGATTATTCTTTGTTGATTGCGAAAGAAACCGCTTTCGCTTCTTCATATAATCTGTATTCGTTGACTGCAATCTCTGAACTCTAAATGGCAAATAAAATATTTATGATTTCTTTCTCCTTCAAATTTTCCGTTTACGGAAAGCCATCTTAAAGAACAAAATTAAATATAACAAATATAAAAATTTTGCTCAACTCCAAAATTATATCACCGAATTTTAACAGTTGCAGAAGTTCCAATACCCTAAAAATTTAAAAAAATAAATCAATGTGTCCCCTTCTTGTCGTAGGGCTGGGTTGATCTATTCCTCTAGCACAAACATCTGAGTTATACCAGAAAAGTTACAACCGGAAGGTTCAAGCAGAGCGCTACCGCACCTTACAGCAAATTTCCCAATGAGCTAACTACAGCTGCTGTAAATCTGACCGAGCTAATGGCAGATATCCAAGGTCGTTCTGGATAGCAAAATAGCTATTGTATAGCTTGGGTTGGTCAACAAAAAGTGCCGGCCAATAGCATCATCGAACTTCCACCTACAGGGCAGCATGAAACTCTACAACCTGTTCATCCCTCATATGACACCCCCCCCCCCCCGAGCCGATAATAACGAGCTGGTGTGGGTTGATCCCTTGGAATCATGTGAGGCGTGCGAACCGATGGCGATGGTAAATTCCGTTCGTCAGCAACGGCTTCCAGAAATGTCAGTTACAGTTTGAAAAGAGAGATTCCTAGACGGCAAGAAATGCCGTCTAGGAATCTCTCTTTTCAAAAGTCTTTTGAAAGTTAGTTTGTTACAGTTTGAAAAGAGAGATTCCTAGACGGCATTTCTTTGTTTGCTAATGACGTCAAGCGTAAATTCTTTCAATGTCACATCCTGCACCACACTTCCTTTGTTTAATCCTTTCAGGACCATAAGGTTTCTAAGAGTAAATAGTAGTATGTAACTGTTTATTTTAGTTTGTTTAGACGTAAAATAAATAAAAATCATAAGAAAAATACATAACAATGTGTAGTTTTTTTGGAATTTTATGGGAAATATTTTCCCCAATGGACTATAAAGGTAATACAAATTATAGTTAGGCTTATTATGCAATATCTTTTATTTATTGTTTTATTATAACAAAATGTTAACTAAAATAATGCAAAATTATGAAATAAAATTACTATACAAAATGATGTGCTAATTATGATATTCTGCGAAGCAATTTCTTTTGGTTGTGAAGCAAAGATGGACATTGCACAGATGCAACATTATTGCAAAGATGGACATGGACTAAACGTTCCCGTTTACGTAATTGCGTTCGGCATACGTTCTATTTTGACATTCTGTATAAAAATGCAGATAAGGTTATAATTAAATACGACAATCACCAATTTTAAAATGAGGAAAAATGTTTCCCTTAGTCGTGAAAGGGTTAAGGGAGTGGTAACTGACTTTCTATCACAGCTTTTATACGGGCCCAGCTTGAAATTGAAGAATGCAACGATTACATGGGTGCAGTTGAAGGAACGGCGATTTCGAAAACTGTAGATGATGTATTAGCTGCAGTGGAACATTATAGTGAACTGAAACATGAAGTACATGAAGAACGTTCGACTTCAGTTGACGGTGCATCGTTTACAAAACTATTTCTATTTCTTGAATCTTTAATATTGTATCTGATAGGAATGATTATAGGTAAATAAATTAAACAATTTCTTCTATTGATAAGAAAATCAGATGTAAGATTGATAATTAACGATAGATTTGGATAAATATTTATAAACACAAACTTTCAATGTACGTTTTTATTCATAAGAAGTTTTTTTTATGGAACCAATAAGCTGTTGGTCTCTATTTCTACAATTTATTTCTACGGTTTCAATTTATTGATATATGGTGATATCCAGGAACCTATCTACCGTATAAAAATCTATCTACCGAGGGATAGGTGTAATCTTATTTTATTAAATTGCTTTTGTGTCCAAAAAAATAAATTGTTTTTAGGCCGAAAGACCTGGTAAAGTTGCGAAATTAATTGTTTTCGCTAACGGACCTCTTAATTGGAAAAATAATGCTACCTCGTCCGCCCCCCCTCCCTCACTAAAGACAGCTTCTGGAGCTTGGACACAACTATTTCTCGGATGACGACAAAATTTTACATCTTCCATACATATCAGTTTAATATTTCAGTATTGGAATTGCAGTGTATTTTTAGTAATAATAATAATGCCTTTATTCAAGCGCACACACACAATGTCAATTAGATGCAATTAACATCAATAAAATTTAGGAATTATATCTATATATAATTCTTTCATACACAAAAAATGGAGTATTGATTAGTCAAAATATTTGGAAATATGGGGGTTTTCAAAAATTTTGTTAACATTTTTGTTGATGCCAGTTAAGGAGCAAATAAATATATTCCCCCTCAAGCAGCTGCTTCCCATGTAAACCATACACGAGCTTGTGAGCATAATATCCATGCCTATTATCCGGAGCTTCAACCGAAGTTCCTAAGACTAATAGCGAAGCAAGCTAACCACTCGGCCACTAGGACGCCGATGAACAATGATTTCTTAAAAATCCATTTCTTGAATCAGGGTAAATTTTACTCTCAGTCTCCATACTGTATAATACTAAGGCTTTTTCCTTCCTGAGGATATGCAGGCATCCTTATACCCACCTTTTTTCAACCGTGAAAATATAAAACTTAATTATTTTCTTTTTGTTGGGTATTTGTCAATAACAGATTTTAAATGTAGAATTAGATATATTTTCGTTTACCCCATTTTCCACTGGATTACAAATCCATAGTGTCGACATCAAAATCAAAGAGAGAAAAATTGAAATATTGAACCTCAATACGCAATGACTTCTCAATTTGTTTTCTCATTTTCGATTTATAATTCGAAATATAATTTAAATTATATTAAACATATGTTTAACTTTTTTTTTCATGCATTTGAACCATTTTCCCACGTCCCCCCCCCACACACGACTCTCACAACAAAATTGATGCAAAGCCATAGTTTTTCTTAGAAAAGATGTAAAGTATAATACTAATATACTTGTTTACATAAATTAGGGAATATTCCTATGTTACGTCAATGGGATAGCTAATCGTCAAAGCTTCTAAAATAATATTTTTTGTTTTGAAAAATGTTTTGAAAACACATTTTCAAAATTTGATTGAAGATCTCAATCAAATAAATCAATATCTCGATTTTCAACAACATTCGTTCAGTATTTCAAAAGAGATATTCTCTTTTGGAAGGGAAAGGAAGTGGAGGGCTGCCAGTTGAGTATGACCTACTGATCTGGTCATCTATGGCCACTTTTTTCTTTTTTTTTCCAACCCTGCTGAGGAGTGGTCAACTTCGAAGGGTCCTAGTGCTGACCATTTATACCTACTAGACTGGACTTCTTTATGGATTTGAGCTTGATTATGGATACTGGACTTGCTGCACTGGTGGGCCTCTGTTGAGGGAGAATCTGCCGCTGTGTTTTCTGTTTGCTTCTGGGTTGCCAGCCCTAAGTGAACAGAGGCATGGGATAACTTATAACAGCTGGTGAATAATCCTAATCTGAAGCCATCGCAGGTGAGCTGAAACTTAGTTAGTTGGGCATCGTCAAGTCTAAACTGGAGTAATGTGTCTCTTGGCAGTCCATATGGCTCTTCAAAAAGTCCACTTAAAAAGATGGTACCTGAAGTTCCTACCAGCATCGGTGACTTCAGCCTTTAGCGGAGGAGGAACAGGTCTTTGCCCCATGCCTGCGATCAGGGAGCTGTTTGATTTTGTTGGCCCTGCCTATCTCAATAAACCTAGTTTCTTTAAAAATCCTACTAATCATTTTCTCTCTGCAGGAACGTGGAACGTGAGGACATTATATAGAGATTATTCTCTTGATGTCCTCATGCAGGAATTCCAGCGCTAAAACTTAGATATTCTAGGCTTGCAAGAAACCAGGTGGACAGGTAAAGATAGATACTGAAAAATAACTTTAAATTTCTCTTTTCAAGGAGGGAGGATGGAAAGCATCACCAAGGCGTGGGTCTGCTGCTCAGCAGACATGTTAGTGATGCTCTTCTAGGACATTAGTGCATTAATGAAAGGTTTCTTACAGCAAAATTTCAGACAAGCATTAAAGACTTGAATGTTATCTGTTATTATGCCCCCACTGAGGATGAGAAGTATAGGTTTTACGGACAACTCCAGAATGTTTTGAATTCTGTCAAAAAAGGAGATATTACCCTTGTTTTAGGTGACTTCAATGACAAAGTTGATATTGACTATAACATTTGGGGAGAGGTGATAGGCCCTTTTGGTATTGGTAGATGCAACGTCTCCTACAGGTAAGTAAACTCAATGGATTCAGAATAACTAACACTTATTACAAACACCGCGACATACATAAGTACACATGGGTTTCACCCGATGGGCTGCATAAGAATATGATTGATTATATATTAATTAACAGCAAATGGGCTAGTTCTGTTAGGAATACCAGGTCATATAGGGGAGCTGAAATTGGATCTGATCATTACCTTGTTAAAAGTGTCTTGCAACTTAAACTTAAAAAGTGTTGTGCTAGGGTTAAAAATTTTACTTTTAATACTGAAGCTCTGAAAGACCCAGTTATAGCCAAAACTTACCATGATAGGTTACTTAGTCATTATGACAGTCATGGTATGCTTACTACTGAAGTTGAGGA